>CM042845.1:20828400-20846009 GCA_023653725.1 Bungarus multicinctus | reverse complement strand
GAAACTCCCATCAGCCCTCACGCCCTACCTGCATTCCCTGCACTTCCGTCGCCTATCACACACCTTCCTTCCGTCTCTCGTCTAGTGCGTAACTGTGGGCGTGGGGCTCCCGTATTTGTCCATTTTTTTGCATGTGGCGCCTTCTACCCATCCCATTGGCGGGCCCGCTGAGTGACTCCGCCCTCGCTCCTCCCTCCGCTCGGCCTCTGGGCTGCTCCCCCGCTTTTGGCTCCGCCCTTCCGCTTCCGGGCGACCTCCGCGCCTTTGCCAGCGGCCTGGTACCGCCGTCCTCCGTTCCCGCCCAACCTGGTCCGTGGTGGAGGCGAGGGCCAGCCTCCCCTCCGCCGGCCTACCTCGCAGGGTTGTGCGGTGGGGAGACAAAGTGTGGGGAGCCCTGATTGCCCACCTGCAAAGCGCCCAAGGAGGGAAAGGGGCGGAATGGGGGGGGCGCCTGCCCCGCTTTCTTTGCTCCCGTTTCCCCCCTTTCTGGCGCCCCCCCCCCCGCTTCCTGCTCCCACCCCACGCCCCCCCGTTTGCTTTGGCGGAATCCGTTCTAGGAAGGCCGGACTTTACTCTCCTGGGTGGGAAACGATGCCTGAAGTTCTAAGCTCGGGGAGAGAATTTCTCTCTCTGGCCTCAAACTGGGCACCGCCTCACAATACTTTCTCTGGGGGGCTTTGGGTGGAAAAGGGCTCGGCTCCCAGGCAGGGAGAACAGAGGGAGCCGACTGGGGAGGTAGGGATGCGGGAACCGAAGCAGGGCAAAATTTGCTGGGAGACTTGAGTGGAGCTTCCCTACACAGAGTCAGTCTACCTCCAAAAATCTGCCTTTTGTGCAAAAGGTGATAAAAGGGCAGCTTCAGTGATGGGTTGCCTCCTACAGACACTTGCCTGGCATTGGTGCATGGAGAGCAGGTGGGGTTCAATAGGCCCCTGTTAACTCCCCGGGAACTGATGGCTTCGTGACCTCATCCATGCAGGCTAAACTGTTAGTTAGTAGAGTGCTGATGCCATCCAAGAGGTAAGAGGGTTTCAGAAGGGCTCCTGGACTTGGGGGAGCTTCCCTCCATTTGTAGCCAATGTATAAAACTTGTGTTCCGAGAGTGAAAACACCAAACCCTCCACTAAATTTCCCTTCTTAGGAAAGGGAAGCTGGCAGAAGATGTGCTCCAGAGATCACCCAGCTCCCTTCCTTGTTCCTTTAATTAGTGCTTGATAGGCTTTAATCATGTGGGATTGTTGCTTCTAAACCCAGGCACTCCCACTTTGCTGTGGAGCTGAAAAGAGCTGAATTACCTTTGTAAAGGGGCTTCTTTGCTCGTCTGAAAACGCAAATACAAATCAAGTAATTAAGCAAACCAGACATTGCTGATTAAGAGGGCGGGTCATGTTTTTTTTCACAGTTGCTTCCTACAGACATTTACCTGGCTTTGGTCTATGTAGAAAAAGTGGAGCAGGTGAGGTGATAGGCCACCTGTCATCTCCATGGGAATTCTGATGGCTTCGTGACCTCATCCAAACAGGCTAAACTGCCAGTTATTGTCAGTTATTAGAGTGAAGGTGCTTTCCAAGAGGTAAGGTGGTTTCAGGAGGGCTCCTGGGCTCTGGGAAATCTCTTTGTAGCCAATTTATCAGAGTTGCATTGCAAGAGTGAAAATGCCCATTTGGCCCCTTCTTAGGAAAGGGAAACAGGCAGAAAATGAGAATACCTAGCTCGTTTTAACAAAAGTTATTCAGAGGAACCAACATATCGAGTTCAGGATATTAATCACTACAGAGAGCAAAGGAGAAGAAACAACTTTTCCTATTTTTGTATATGATGGTTGTTACACCCTGAGCATTTCACTATCACCTCTCCATGATGATAAGCCACCTTGGAAAGTTTTTGTGGATCGCGTCCTGCATATCTGAAATAGAAACCAGCTTCCATCAGGGATGTTTCAAAGTGGTTCTCCGGGTTATCCAAAGGCAGAAAATTTGAGGGCTATGGCCATTTATTTAGGAATGACTTCTATTATTAAATATGGAAAGCATTCCAACTCCCACAGACTCTGGATGGCTTACAAAATAGAAAAATAAAACAGGAAAAAACATGTACACCTAATACTTTATTGTATTAAAAACCAAAGATCCCTATGGCACAATGAACAGCCTACCCCCTAACATAGGAGCATGTATGGAAGGATAATTTGTGCAGGAGACTGAAGAGCCTTATTTTCAAGGGAAGAATTCACTCAGGAGAGAACACTCTAATTCCCAGGGGTATGGAAAGACAGGTGGGCACAATAGAAATTGTGGACATGCCACATAGATGGATGCTTTTTTTTAATTTTAAAAAATTCTTTATTGAAACTCAAAATATAAAAAAGTTTACAAAATTTCAGAATATTAAAAAGTTTCCAAAAATTTTTATAATAGAAGATGTGTCAATACCTTTTCAACATCAGTTTCTTGACAGTAGAATAAATACATACAATACCTACAATTAATACTTGACAGTTGTTTATAAAATCAGTAATACTAATTCACAGTGCCTTGATAATATTAATAAAAAGTAATTCATATATATAGGTCGATGGTTCATACAAGAAAAAACATTAAGTATGTGTTTGTGTGTGTATATATATATATATGTGTGTGTGTAAGGTTTTTAAGCTGATAATTTTTTAAATAATAAATAAGGGAGACTAGTATAGATCTATTTCGAGCTAGTTAGCTCTCTTCAGCTAGCCATACCCTTACTGGGATTTGAACCAGGGAAGTATTACATGTGAGGCAGTTGTAATTGCCACTACACCACTGGCTCTCTCCTTATCAGCTATATATATATATATATATATATGGCTCTTTGGTAATTCGGGTTTTCTCCCGCGTAGAATTGGAAATATCTAGGCGACGTTTCCATGAAGTCTCATTCATCATCTTCAGGCTTGTGTCTTCGGCTTTGTGCTTCTCGGAGTAATGTGAGCTTGCAGCTGTTTCTTCGTTTTAACTGTCAGTGGGGGTGGCTTGATTGGGTGGGGGCTTGGCTGTGCTCTGATTGGCTGGGGGTGTGTTCTCTTCAGGTGGGGGCTTAGTTGTGCTCAGGTTAGTCTTAATTGCTGGGGGATTTGAGATGGTGAGCTGTGATCCTGCTGTTTGGCTTCGTGTTCGTGGTCTTGCCACATCTTCATCAGTTGACAGCCATCCAAAACAAATACAACCCCCCCAAGCACATCCTAGATCTGACCAACCACTGCCTATCCAATACATACTTCATCTACAATGGACAAAAATACAAACAAATAGAAGGAGCACCCATGGGATCACCCCTCTCACCTGTCATTGCAAACCTCTACATGGAACATTTTGAAACACAAACTCTAGAAAAATATGATCACAAACCCAAACTCTGGCTCAGATTCGTAGATGACACCTTCATAATCTGGCCACACGGGAAAGAAAAACTGAACAACTTTCTCACACACCTCAACAGCATACACCCCAAAATACAATTTACAATGGAAACAAAAGCTAACAATCAACTTCGCTTCCTAGATGTCTTAGTATACAAAAAATCCAATGGCTCCCTAGGACACACTATCTATCAAAAGATAACACATACAAACCGCTATCTACACGCACTCTCACACCACCACCCAGCACAGATCAATTCCGTAGCCAAGGCACTCATCTCCAGAACAAAATGCTTAGCCGATGAACAACATCTAAAAACTGAACTACACACTCTCACTAACGTACTAACAGCCAATGGATTCCAAAGAAAGAAGATTATTCACCTAATCCAAAAAGAAACCCCAACTAAAATCCAAGACAGAGAACAAGAGAAGGGCAAAGCCCTCCTCCCAGATCCTCCAAAAACACAACATTAAAACAGCATTCTGCACAAACAGAAAAATATCCACCATCCTACGAAACCCTAAAGACAAAATTGAGTCAGAAAACCAAGGAGTATATGAAATCCCTTGCACTTCCTGCCCCACCACGTACATTGGACAAACTAACCGAAGAATAAGTGCACACATTGAAGAACACAAGAACTCAATCAAAAAAGAAGAACCCACCTCTTCCCTGGTCCAACACCTCAAAACCACAGGACATAAGATTGACTTTAAAAATACCAAAACTATCGCCAAAACCGAACACTTCAACAACAGAATAATCAGAGAAGTCATAGAGAGAGAAAAACGCCCACACAGCATGAATAAACGAGATGACACCTCCCGCCTACCAGCCATTTGGAAACCCGCCCTCATTAACAAACGAGTACCTAACATGAAGAATGATACCAGACCCACACCCATGAAGATCACACAAGATGCTACCACGACACTTCCATGTAGAAAGCAGACTCACACCCACACAGAAGATGACACACGACCACGAACCAGAAGCCGTACCACAGCTGCATCACTACCTGCTTCAAACCCCCCAACCCATACATGAAGGGAACTGATGAAGATGTGGCAAGACCACGAACATGAAGCCAAACAGCAGGATCACAGTTCACCATCTCAAATCCCCCAGCAACTAAGACTAACCTGAGCACAACTAAGCCCCCACCTGAACAGAACACACCTCCAGCCAATCAGAACACAGCCAAGCCCCCACCCAATCAAGCCACCCCCACTGACAGTTAAAAACGAAGAAACAGCTGCAAGCTCACATTACTCCGAGAAGCACAAAGCCTAAGACACAAGCCTGAAGATGATGAATTAGACTTCATCGAAACGTTGCCTAGATACTTCCAATTTTACACGGGAGAAAACCCGAATTACCAAAGAACCACATACAAATACCCGCAAAAACCTCAGAAAACAAATATATATATATATATATATATATATATATATATATATATATATATATATATATATATATATATATATATATATATATGGTCTATGTCCTATGCTCTATATTCCATAGCCTTAAGAGGAGATGAACTATACATTTTAAGTATACAATATTCTAAATTAAGTATGAATATTTATATAAATCTCCATTTTCTGGCAGCATCCAGAGATACAGCCAGATAGGTGGATGATTGCACATGCCCATGGTAGGAAACAGGTATGTAGCCAAAGGGAGGGCGGTGACTGGAACTTGCAAATGTGTGGCAGATAAGCAGGTGTGTTACTTTGCCAGCCAGCTGCAAGAATTAGAGAAAATGAGTTAGGTGCCAGCCCAGGAGTGAATGGCTATATCTCGGGGCACAGTGGCCTGGGCTGCAGCTGCAACAGGATCCCTTCCAAAGAGGGAGGGGGTGTAGGAGGACAATATATACAGGTGTCAACTTCAGCCTCGGGTTTCCCAGGGCTCCCAAAAGGTTGAACGTTCCAAATATGAAGGGGGCAATATTGGGAGAGGATTTCCCCCTCTGCTGTAGATTCCCAAAGGGATCCTTCAGAAAGAAGGCGGAAAGGAGGGATGAGACATGAGAAGCTGGGGAGGGGAGGGGGGAGGGGGAAGGGGCTGGTAAGGCAGCTGGGGTGGGGTGTGCCTGGCTGACTCAATCCTGCTTACTGTCGCTGGGATGTATTTTGCGGTTATTGTTCGTGATGCCCCCAAACTTACAGGTACTACTAGATCTACCATTAGAATTGAGCGTGACATTTCCGTTGTTGACAGTTGCTGCACCCTGTGGGATTAATTGTTCAATTGTTCTAATTAATGATGCTCAATGTACGCGCAACCTGACCTTGGCTGATGGAACAGGGAGTTTGCTTCATGTAAAGCCAGGAATGTGGTCTTATCTGTAACTAAGAAGTAACGGAATGAACTGATTTTAATGAACTGACTTTGTGTTATTATTGCTTGGCTGAGAATTCTGTAACCTTGCTTTTTCTAAATAAAAGAGTGCTTTGGACTTCGGTTCGGGGCATTTCATTTCGAGGAAAACCCTGTTTCCATGTCTCATGATTTGCCGGGTTAACCATTTAATTGCCTCAAGTGGTGACCCCGACGTGATTCTTAAGGGATACGTCCGCTTTGTCCCCATCCTTCGCCAGGCATTGGCTTAAGCGCTTTCATCAGGTACACGGCTGGACCGCGTCTGATTCATCGTAAGTATGGGGAATGATCTATCTCAGGCTCAAGAAGAGCACGTCAGGGAATTGAAAGAGATAGTTAAGCGAAATTACTTTCAGTTTAACTCAGCTGGGAAAGCTCGGCAAGTTAAGGGAAAAGAGATCAAAGAACTTTTGAAATATGTATGGGAACATATGTCAAATTACCCTTTGTCAGGCAGCACAAAAGTGTCTACATGGAGGAAGATAGGTGAGGATTTGCATAATGCGCCTCGCGCCCCTGCACCCATACTCTGTACATGGCGTTCTTTGATTGAGGCACTGCAAATTCAAAATAATCCTTTGTTACAACCCCCTCCTGATCCTGTCATTCACCCACCTCCTTATCAGCCAGTTCTTGTTCAGCCAGCTGATACCACAGCAGTTCGTAATCATGGGCTGCTGCTCCCTCCTTCTGCCCCTGCTCTTAGCGAGCTTTCGCTAGCCCCTCGCGGAGTGAAAAATGCGGTGGATGCTGGATTTGAAAAGGCAATGGAGAATGGGGAGCTGTCTCCGGAGGAATTGATCAACCTTCCGGTCTCAGCTTTTCCTGTTGTTGTAGAAATGGATGGAGTAGGGAATCAGGAACGTGTTTGGCGTCCTTTAGAATTAAGAACTCTCCGGGAAATTACCACAGCAGTAAAAGATTATGGGTTAAAAAGTAAATATACAACCGCTTTATTGGAAGCTTTGGCATTTGGTCGAATGATGATACCGGAGGATTGGAAAGCTTTGGCCAGAATGATTTTGTCCTCCGGTCAATATATTGTTTGGGATTTTCAGTATTGGCAGCAGGCATTAGCCAGAGGGACAGGACAAATAACACCTGATCAGTTATATGGCGCAGGTCAATTCAACACGGTTGAGTCACAACGAGATAATCTGGCAGATCAAGTCTTCCCTATGATTAACCTTTGTGTGTTGGCTGCGTTTACTAAAGTAGATGAGGCTGGCGGTAGCTCCATTCGCAGTTTTGTTACCATCAAGCAGGGAAATGCCGAGCCATATCAGGATTTTATTACTAAATTGAAAACTGCAATTGAAAGATCGGTAGATAATGATATGGCGGCTGCAGAATTACTCCAAAAATTAGCCGTAGAAAATGCTAATGCAGACTGTAATTTTGGCAGAAGTTCGCTGCTCTTTTCCTCTCCCAGATGCTTTGACCTTATTTGTGGATGGAGGAAAAACATATGGTGCGTGCGTATGGAAACTAAACGAGAAGTGGCATACGAAAATTACCCCCCCTCAAAAATCAGCTCAACGAGCAGAATTGGCCGCTGCTATGTTGGCTTTTCAAACTTTTCCTGACACGCCATTTAATCTAATTGTGGATAGTCAATATGTTTACAACTTAACTATATGCCTCACAGGGGCATATGTATTCCCAGGAACGGAGGAAGGGCTACTTGCTCTTTTCTTATCATATCAGCAAATTTTAGAACAGCGTAAATGTCCTTATTTTGTTGGGCATATGCGTAGTCATTCCCATCTTCCTGGAATCCTTGCTGAAGGAAACCAGCGAGCTGATGCCTCCACACGCGTGGAGCACTTACATTTATCTAAAACAACTCCGTGGGACAGCCATTCTTACTTCCATCAAGGGGCAAAAGCCCTTATCAAACAATTTGGCCTCTCAGCTACAGAAGCTGCTGCAATTGTCCAGCAATGTCCTACCTGTAGTAAAATTGCTACAGCTATACCCATGGGAGTAAACCCTAGGGGTTTGCACCGTAATGCCCTTTGGCAAATGGATGTCACGCAGTATCCCTCCTTTGCCCCATGGAAATATCTACATGTTAGTATTGACACATTTTCTGGGTTTATTATGGCTACCCCACAAAGGGGGGAGACTGTTAAGCATGTCATTAATCATTGTCTCCGCACTTTTGCCTCCTCAGGGCCACCTAAGGAGCTAAAAACAGATAATGGTCCTGCCTATACTAGTTCAAACTTTGCTCAATTTTGTGATCGTTGGTCAATTTGTCATAAATTTGGCATTCCCTATAACTCACAAGGACAGGCTATTTGCGAGCGAGCAAATGGCACTTTAAAACGCATGCTCGAAAAATTTAAACAACAACAAAGGGGGAATTCCCCGGGACTTCGGGAATACAAGACACTCTCAATATTGCTTTATATTCTTTAAATTTTCTAACTCCCACCGGCTCGCCTCCAGCTACAGCGGCAGACCGGTTTTTCCCTTCTTCTGTTTCTTCTACAGAAAATCGCCCTCTGGTTTGGGCTCGGTTTCTCCCAGACCCTACGTGGTGCGGCCCATTTAAACTTATTACGTGGGGCCGCGGATATGCTGCAGTGGAAAATGAAAATGGTGTTCGTTGGGTACCTGGTCGCTGCATTCGTCCATATATGTGTGGCCAGCAACCTCGGAGGTCCGAACAAGAGAGCGGACCTGGGAGTTTGGGAGCAGAACACCTTGGTAAATGATGCAGCTCAGATGGCTTCTATGCTTAACAGAACGAACTGCTGGATTTGTTTGCATTTACCAACAGGAGGTCATGGCGGATTAGTCTTGGAAGGTGTCCCTTTGAATCTGACTTCA
Organism: Bungarus multicinctus; assembly: GCA_023653725.1. Lineage (NCBI taxonomy): Eukaryota > Metazoa > Chordata > Lepidosauria > Squamata > Elapidae > Bungarus > Bungarus multicinctus. Next base: position 20,837,379 of record CM042845.1, on the reverse strand, counting down.
ATAGCCTCCCATGCAACCTTTAAAGGAACTTTTGCAGATTTACTGTCAGACGACCCTTTCCACAAGTCGGTGACTGCTCTTAGTCCCCGTCTCCAGGAAGAAGCGGATGTTTGTTTTAAAATAGTGAACCAGACAGGTGGGATCTTTCTGGGGGACTATCCTCGATGTAGACGGACAATAATCATTAATGCAAAGAATCTTTACACGTCTGGATGGACTGAAATGGATTCAGACTTTCAATGCCGACGGACGGTATTTAATTGCACCCCGGACAGAAATTGTGTTCAACACAATTTAACTTGTGCTAAAGGAGACCTTATTGACCCAACCAACGAACACCCGGCAAATGCTAAGGCTACTCATTGTTTTACTAGCAAATTTATGCCTTCTTCTATGTGTCAGATAATTGGTATGATTATTGAGCAAGCAAATGCTTCTGCTGTAGAGAACCGTAGTCTCCCTTATTTGTGGGAGAAGTTTGGTGGTTATGTGGGCACAATGCATATGCTGTCATTCCGAGTGGTTGGTATGGCACTTGTACGCTTGGTTGGCTTGCACCTGCTGTTTGGGTTCGGGACACACTCCCGACAGAGTTACGTGTCCGCAATAAACGAGGAACCGACGACCTAGATTCCGGTTTAACAATGGGGGGTAGCTGGTCAACTCAACTAGCCAGAAGTTTGTTTCCTAGTTTGGGGGTGGCTATGAATTATCGGGATTTACACCTATTGAATAATTGGACTACACAAATGTTTAATCTAACTATTAAGGCTTTAAAAGATATCAATGAAGAGCTTCAACAGATCAGATTGGTCTCTCTACAGAACCGTTATGCTTTGGATTACCTTTTAGCATCTAAAGGAGGAGTCTGTGCTTTGGTAGGTGCTGTTTGTTGTACTTATGTGACTGATCACGGCCCTAATCTAACCCTTAATATTGACGCCATGGAAAATTTGATTGCTCAGAATCCTTTGGTAGGGACTGATTCTGGTACCGTAGACATATGGGGAGCCATGTGGTCCTGGCTGCCGGATGGGTCTTGGATCCGAAGGATGGCTATATCGATCATCTTGATACTGGTTGCTCTGGTAAGTGTCTGTTGCTGTATTCAGTGCTTGCCTTCTTTGATAGCCATGGTAAGAGGTTTATTTCAACAAACGCAAGAAATACATGTTACTACTTATTATGCTCGTGATGGTTATGAAATAGAAAAGGGGGAGATGTGGGATTAATTGTTCAATTGTTCTAATTAATGATGCTCAATGTACGCGCAACCTGACCTTGGCTGATGGAACAGGGAGTTTGCTTCATGTAAAGCCAGGAATGTGGTCTTATCTGTAACTAAGAAGTAACGGAATGAACTGATTTTAATGAACTGACTTTGTGTTATTATTGCTTGGCTGAGAATTCTGTAACCTTGCTTTTTCTAAATAAAAGAGTGCTTTGGACTTCGGTTCGGGGCATTTCATTTCGAGGAAAACCCTGTTTCCATGTCTCATGATTTGCCGGGTTAACCATTTAATTGCCTCAGCACCCCATTTTTTCCCATAGTTGGCAGGTCGTATTCTACAGTTGTGAAGTGAGTTGTGAACTTGTTAAGTGAATCCTCCAATGACTTTGTCGGATGCCAGCTGGGAAGGTTACAAACGACGTGGCCCTGGCACAGGGCAGCCACCACAAATACATGCCCGTTGCCTGAAGAACTTTGGGCTGTGATTAGTGTGTGTGTGTAGCATATGTATGGGTATGGGTACATGTATATTCTCTTGAGAGCAGGCATCAGAATTCCATTTTTTAATGGGGACCAGTTTGTTAACAGAAAGCATGACAATAAAGGTTATCTGATCAAACCTTTATTAAGATCAAAGACAGTCCATTGTGGTTTGGTCAATCAAAAAGCATAAATGTCAAATCTAAAAATTAATCATTCACCTTGAGGAAAACAAATCTAAATATTTACAAAGGAATAATTATAAATACCTGTAATTTTATGATTAAAAAGCTAAAATGAATGACAACAAATAGGGAGCATCCTTAGATATAATTTGGTGTCAGGTTGGCTGCTCTTAACTGGGGTTAACCTTGCTTGCAGTCAGCCTGTGACGCCAGCCGGATACGCGAAGCCAGGAGTGGGAAGCGTGTTTTGTGAACGGGGCCTCAGGTCCCACTGAGTCCTCTTTCTGGCAGTGACCTAGTTCCCTCTTCCCCAGCGGAGGGCCTGCGGCAGCGATGTCTCTCTTGGCTTGCATACTTCTGCCAGCTGCAAATGATGGCACCTGCGGGTTGGGGCTACTCTCTGCTTCCCCCCACCCCACTACTTCCACTCTGGGCCTGTCTCACCGAGAGCCACAGGGATTTCCTGTGAATCCCCCCTACATATGAACAGCTGTCAGGATTGCTTGTGGCTTTTGCAAGACAGTCTTCCCCATTGCTTCCCTACTTCTGGCCCTAGAGTCAAGGTTCATTGCCTGAACAATGATAAAGGAGTTGTTGTTGGCCCTCCCACTCCCAACTGGCCGTCCAATTAGCCCCCAGGCTTCGGCTTCTTGGTCCCCTAGAATTTAATGCATTACTTCAAGGGAGGGGAATGTATGCATGCATGACATTTATATAAGCAAATGCTACAATAAAAGCAGAAAAATAACGTAAGAGGCCAAGAAAGAGCCTCCCAGCTCCTCCAAACGCAGCATTTTGCCACGTGCCTGGAATACTATCAGGTCTCCTGGATGTCTGACTGGAGATGTCACAACTGATGAAGCTTCTTGGATGAGAAGTGAAACATCTTCAAGGAAAAATGAAGTCTGGTTGCCTCTTGAAAAGCACCTTTGGGACAATAAGGCCTCGTGCATGAGCAGGGGGTTAGACTAGAAGACCTTCAAGATCCCTTCCAGCTCGTTTGTTTTGTTAGCTGACAAGGGAACTTCCTACATACATCTAAAAACACCCTGAGAACCTCACTGACTTGGGGTGCTCACACTGCAGCCCTGGTCAAAAGAGCCCAGCAGAGATTATACTGAGACTTCTCAGAAAACAACTGAATGAAAAATTGCTGGTGACCTACCGCTGCACCAGAGAGCATCTTAACTTACTGCACCTCTGTATGGTTTGCCAATTGCACAGGGGCAGATAGGACAGCGCCCCAGAGGGTTAAAGTCAATGCCCAGAGGATCATTGGTTGCCCTCTCCCCTCTTTGGAAAAGCTTTAGAGCTCCCACTGCCATAAGAAAGTTCAAAATATTCTTGATCCATCTCATGCTGGGCACCTTGTTTTGAACTATTGCCACGCCTCCACGGGCCATTTTTGGCCGCCTCAGCCTCCAGCAGAACTCTGGAGCCACCACTCCTGGCCACAAACACACCCACCCCTGGCCCCACCGAGGTCAAATATTGATGCAACCCTTAATGAAATTGAGTTTGACACCCCTGATCTGGCATGTATAATTTTAAAAGTCATTTATTATTCAGCCTGAGAAAATCCTTTATTTGGCACATTATTACACTTCTTTACTCAACTTTCTTATTAGAATTAGAATTATCGTGAATATCATTCTATTGCTTTGTATGTACACTGAGAGCTTGTGCACTCAAGACAAATTCCTAGCATGTCTATTCACATTTGAATGCAACTGAAGTCAATTCCTGAGATACACACTGTGATTTGAAGGTCTCACACACAGACATGTTTATCATATTTTTTCCCCACAGTAATTCTTTGGTGTTGATGGAGGCTACAACACTTCGTATAGCCCTTTCCACACTCAACACATTTATGTTTTTATTGCTTCTCAATGGATTCTTTGATGCATGTAAAGGTTTCCTCTCCAATTGAAGCTATTCCCACACTCCAGGCATTGATACGGTTTTTCTCCAGTGTGAATCATTCAATGTCTATACATGGCTTATGGATCCTTAGATGCTTTTCAAGGATTTGAATATTTTTGAAGCATTTTTCACATTCCCCGCATTGGTACGGTTTCTGTAATGGAGTCTTTGATGTACATTAAGGTTGCCTTTACAATTGAAGCTCTTTCCACACTCCAGGCATTTATATGTTTTCTCTCCTGTGTGGATTCTTTGGTGTGTATAAAGGTTGCTTTTACAACTGAAGCTCTTTCCACATTCCAGGCATTTATTCACATTCCAGGATTCTTCACATTCTGGGCATTGATATTTCTTTCTCCTGTGTGGACTGTTATATGCCTTTGCAGTTGTCTATTTGTTTTGAAGGATTTTTCACATTCCGGGCATTGATATTTCTTTTCTCTCTCTTGGATCCTTTGGGGATTCCAGAGTCTTCTGATGGTCTTGCTGCCCTCCAGGCATTTATCTGGTTTCTCCTCCAAATGGATCCTTTGATGTCTATAAAGGATGCTCCTATGACTGAAGCTCTTTCCACACACCAGGCATTTATTCAGTTTTTCTCGAGTGGATCTTTAGATGGCTTTGAAGATGGTCACTTCTTTTGAAATATTTTTCACATTTGGGGCACTGATATTTCTTACTCCTGTGTGGACTGTTATATGCCTTTGAAGATCTCCGTTTTTTTGGAAGGATTTTCACATTCTGGGCATTTGTGCTTCCTTCGTCTCTTGTGGATGCTTTGATGATGTCTATAAAGGTATTCCTTCAGACTGAATCTCTTTCCACACTCCAGGCATTTGTATGGCTTCTTTCCGGTGTGGCTACTTTGATGTCTAGAAAGGCTTCCCAACAGACTGAAGCTCTTTCCACACTCTTTGCATTCATAAGGTTTTTCTCCTGTGTGGATTCTTTGGTGTTTGTAAAGGGTGCTGTTATGTCTGAAGCTCTTTCCACACTCTTTGCATTCATGAAGTTTTTCTCCTGTATGGATTTTTTGGTGTGTGTAAAGGGTGCTGCTCTGTCTGAAGCTCTTTCCACATTCAACGCATTTATGAGGTTTTTCTCCTGTGTGGATCCTTTGATGTACATGAAGGTTGCACCTATGACTGAAGCTCTTTCCACACACAAAGCATTTAAATGGTTTCTCTCCCGTGTGGATCCTTTGATGTGTCTGGTGGCTGCTCCTCTGACTGAAGCTCCTTCCACACTCAAAGCATTTATAAGGTTTTTCTCCTGTGTGGATTCTTTCATGTGTATCAAACTTGCTCCTATCACTGAAGCTCTTTCCACACTCAAAGCATTTATATGGGCTGCCAAATGAGTGGATTTTGAGATGGTTTTCAAAATGTCTATTTATTATGAAGGATTTCTCACATTCTGGGCATTGAAATTTCTTCTCTGTATGGATGTTTAGATGCTTTTGAAAATATCCATTTGTTTTGAAGGATTTTTCATATTCCGGGCACTGATACTTCTTTCCTCCCTCCTGGATCCTCTGGGGATTTCCGGGTCTTCCAAAGGACTCTCCGCCCTCCAGGCCCGTCTCGGGGTCTCCGTCCGTTTCCTCCTCCCCGTATCGCCCTCCAGGTGGCCCCCTTTCCGGGGGTCCCCCTGGACTCATTCCTCCTTCAGCCAAGGAGCCTCCCGGCCTTTCCCAGCCGCCTCCCGGGGAAGCCGCGCCAGGATCATGCAGGGCTGCTTCCCGCGGCCCGCTCTCCTCCTTCTTCCTTCCTTGGCCGGGCTCCTCCGTCCTCCTGGAGGGGAGAAAGAGAAGTGGGTCACGGCTGCGCCCTTTTCCCCGCAGGAGAGACCCAGGCCGGAGCACAGTCTCTCAGAGTGCGACTCCCAGCAGCCCTCACGTCCCTTACCTGCATCCAGTCACTTCCGTCGTCTACACATCTTCCGTCGCTCATCTGATGGCGCAAACTGTGGGGGGGCTCCCGTGAATGTTTGTACATATTTGCATGTGGCGCCTTCTAACGCCATCCCCATTGCGGGTCCACTAAGTGACTCCGCCCCTCGCTCCTCCCTCCGCTCGGCCTCTGGGCTCTTCCCCCCCGCTTTGTTGGCTCCGCCTTCTTCCGCTTCCGTCGCCCTCCGCGGCTCTTCCCGGGCGGCTGTCCGTCCTTCTTCTCCTGCCCAACCTGGTCCGTGGTGAGGCGAGGGGCCAGCCTCCCCCTCCGCGGCCTACCTCGCAAGGTTGTGCGGGTGGGGAGACAAATTGGGGGGAGCCTGCTCGCTCCCCTGCCAAGCGCCTAAGGAGGGAAAGCGGCGGAATGGGGGGGGTCTGCCCCGCTCTTTCTCTGCTCCCGTTTTCACTCTTTCTGGTGTCCCCCCCCCCCCGCCGCTTCCCACCACTCCCTTTTGCTTTGGCGGAATCCGTTCTAGGAAGGCCGGACTTTACTCTCCTGGCGGAATCCGTTCTAGGAAGGCCGGACTTTACTCTCCTGGGGTGGGAAACGATGGCCCTGAAGTTTCAAGGCTCGGGGAGAGAATTCTCTCTGGCCTCAAACTGGGCACCGCCTCACAATACTTTTCTTTCTCTGGGGGGCTTTGGGTGGAAAAGGGCTTCGGCCCCCAGGCGAGAGAGCAGAGGGGAGCCGACTGGGGAGGTAGGGATGCGGGAACGACACGCCGGGCAAACATGGTGCTGGGAGACTTGAGTGGAGCTTCCCTGACAGAGGCAGTCTACCTCCAACCAAATCTGCCTTTTGTGCAAAAGGTGATAAAAGGGCAGCTCAGTGATGGGTTGCACTCCTACAGACACTTGCCTGGCATTGGTGCATGGAGAAAGGTTGACAGGTGGGTTCATAGGCCCCTGTTAACTCCTCCGGGAACTGATGGCTTCGTGACCTCATCAATGAGGCTAAACTGTTAGTTAGTAGAGCGCTGATGCCATCCAAGAGGTAAGAGGGTTTCAGAAGGGCTCCTGGACTTGGGGAGCTTCCCTCCATTTGTAGCCAATGATAAAACTGTGTTCCGAGAGTGAAAACACCGAATCCTCCACTCAATTTCCCTACTTATGAAAGGGAAGCTGTGGGGGAAGATGTCTCCAGAAACACCCACTCCCTTCCATTGCTCCTTTTAGCTTTGAGTTTCCTTTGAGCTGAAGGTTAATTACTTGAATTCTTCAGAGACTTTTTAATTAACCTTTGTAAAGTGGCTTCTTTACTCAACAGAAACTCCAAATCTTAAGTATTGAAATAAAGCAAAAATTGGGTCAGATCGTGTATCTTCCATCTTCAATGGAAGTTGGGGGTGATACACCTAATCCTTTTTGATGTACCCGAGTATAAATCCTGTCTTAAATTTTGTTATAGATGCTATGATATATAACTTGAGGAGTGAACCAGATGTCGGAAACTTTGTCACTCTGTGGAGAATAGCAAGAGAGGGACCCCATAAAAATTCCAGCCTCTTAAAGATACTTCATGGATATATGTTCCCCAGAAAAAGGGGGGGAAGTAACAGGTGGATTCTGTGAATAAATCCACATCTAAATAAAGGGAGAGGTTCTAAACTCCATTATTACTGATGTCTGGAAGCATTCTTAAGATTCTGCTTTGAATAGTGTGATCACTTCCCTTTCAATAAAGAATTCCTTTTGAAAATATATAGTTTTCAGAAGTTCTTCTTCAGTTGACGGGGAAAAAAGTCAGTGCTACAAATTGTTACCTAAAAGGGGCGGGATTATGGTTTTTACAGGGTTAAGGAATATGATGCACATAATATCAGTACATGCGACGTTAGTAAGCCAATGATTCAACTAATTCCTCAATGGACAAATGGCGGCAAGTTGATGGAGTAGCAGAGATGGCTAACTTACTTTTGATTAAAAAAAGGCAATTTTATTCTACCTGGAAAAACATTTTTGGAGTTTGTGCTTATGGTAGAAAATCACTTTGATTGGGGTTTTGCCAATTAGATTTGTGTTACCAGAAGGTATGCTATAAAAGTAAAAAGTGAAGTTTAAATTGTTTATTATTCTACTACATTGAAAAGGAGTCTGGAAGTAATGCTCTCCTCTATCCTACGCTTTTCTCTACTTCACTCTTCCGCCATTATTTACCCTTTACTTTATTTTTCGTTAATGTGTATTTTATCTAGGATATACTAATAAAAGATTTGAAAACACAAACCATACACCTGATTGTGTGTGATAGTTTGAGCGCCGAAAAATTTGATTCTAGATAATTTCCAATAAGTGACAAATTTAGGGTTACTTAGTCTTTCCCACCTGCGTTCGTCTTTCTTGAAAGTTTGCAGATCTATTCAAAGCTTGCAGAATATTCTGTCGTGTAGTGCTGAAAAAGAAGTTTCACATAGCAAATAAAGAGCCTCCGAGTCAAGGAAAAACATGCATTCTTAAACTTTTAAAGATGGCGTAGACTGCCATGTGAAAAAGGGCAATATGACATTTTAAATCAGATGAAGCATAAAAGCGGAGACAAACAGGATCATTGGCAACCTATTGAACTTCCTGCGAATTAAAACTATATTTTCTGGACTTTGCCTCACTCTTTTGCAGGCTATACGTTTTTTCTCAAGGTTTTGTTTTGTTTGTTTTGAGATGATGGTTCAGTTGTGTCCAGAGGCAGTGGCAGCCCAAAAAGCCAACACAAAATCGTAGTTGCATTAAACAGGGTTCGCTCAAGAGATGGGTACTTGCTACCACTTTATAAACACCTTAGTAAGGCCACACTAGAGTAAATGCATTAAGTTTTGGTCACCACACTGTAAAAAAACGAGGTGAGACTCGAGTGCGGAGAGGAGGCAACCCGGATGATGGGACTGGAGGGTAAAGCCCAAACCCCATCTATGCTTTGCATTGTGCTACCTGAGCAATGATTGGTCACTGCAAAATGGCTGGCCATGTCTCTTCGTGCAGCTGAGGAGGTATCTTGGCTCTTGGGATCCACCAAAGAGTGCGAGGCGTGTCCACAATCTGGTTCGTACCCTTACTTTAGCACTGCCCCTGGATCGCCAGCGCTACTCGGACTCTCCAGGTCCGCATTGAGTAGGATCCAGAGCCCTTTAATGATAGGGAGAGGGGAGAGAAGCAAACCTTAGCAGGCACATGTGGGACTGAGGGTGTGCGCAGCGTGGGGAGAGAGCACA